>JAJJWW010005054.1:0-17532 GCA_023531295.1 Papaver armeniacum
TTAATTGGGAATATTTAGTTGAAAACCGTTTTTGAAATCAAGAGTTAAAAACAACAAAAAATAAGTTACCGGATCGTGAGACCTCTAATTTTTAGCTCTCGGATTTTAATAAATATTATAGATATATAAATATACCTATTCAAATGCATGGGGTGAGACTTGAACCCAAGTCTATAGTGTGGGGAGCCCAAAATTATACCACCACACTATTTCCAGTGTGATATAAAATTACAAAACTATGTTTTAAATATATATCCTAAGGAAGCCTAGCAACAAGCCGAGCTCTAACAACATTGGATAGCGAGTATCGTGTACTTAAACTAGTTGCGGCATCGGATAAAGAGTATTGTTTACAATAAATTACTTAGAAGCCTAGCAATGAAGAGTGCTATATTAGTTGAACAGGTGTCGTGCTAGCCTACCCGGCGAGCCTTAACAGGAACTAGCCAAGGGTCCAAAGCGGATAGCGGACTTATTATGTCCCAACATGGGTAAGCTAGCTCTACCTTCCATGTCAACAATTTTAATGTTGCGCCATCGAGAATTTGAACCGGGACCTTCAAGCGCAATCAAACCTTTAAGAACGGGATGACCAATGAGCAAACTACCCGCTATTTATCTAATATTCCATGGTAAACCAAGTTCCCCACTAATTCACGATTTATTTTAAAAATATTTGTCAAGCCAAACAGTTTTTCCGTATCATTAACATTTCATGCGTACCGTAGAAAAACCCCGGGACCGTCCCTAGAGGGGAGGCACTACTAATTTGGCATGATTTTTTTTTTTTTTTGAAAGTTTCAGACTAAAATGTGTATCGAAAAAAAAAAACAAAAAGAAACAAAAGATCCGCTCACTAACAACAGTGGGACCCAAAACACCCGCTTCTATAAATTCCAGGAAGGCAAGGCCCACTGAATGTGGGAAAACGGTTTTTATGGGCGTTTTTTTCTACTTTATTAAGAATAGCTCAATGTTTATCTATATTACAAGGGACAATGTTGTTTTTCTATATGGACGGTTATCCACAATTGGGACATATAAAGGACGGTTCAGATTGAGCTGATACTTTTTTTTTTTTAATAAGAAAGATTGATTTAATAAAATAGAGGATTACAAATGTTCATCCCGTTGGATACATTGCATTATCAAAGCGGGAATTGATCGTTTCATTCTGATGCTTTCAGACCGTTAATGCCATATTTGGCTAGTTTATGAATGACTTGATTGATCTCTCTAGGAACATGAGAACATTTCCAACTAACAAAAGAAACTAAAATACTACCACAATCTCTAACCAAATTTCTTGTGGTCCATTTTATTGAATCTAAACTACCATTCAAAGCATTCACAACATTCCGGCAATCTCCTTCCAAATGCACATGTTGTATTCCTCGTTTAGCCCGGTGCGGCATCCGAGAAAAGCTTTTGCCTCCGCTGCTCAGGGTCTATTGCTTTAGTCCCGTAGCATCTAACCTCCATCCGTATCGCTCTCGCAAAATTCGACCGATTAGTCCTATACCATTTGAATGATCTAAATCATTATAACAGCATCACGCGATTGATTTTAGTAAAGGGACTTGTTGGCTTCTCCCAAACATTAGGTAAATGACTATTCTTAAGAAGAATATTCTCATTTCCATTGGAATTTCATACTGTTCCAATCGCCAAAGTCGGATTTGATCATTAAAGAAACTTGTTGCAAGTTTTCTTCTCGCCCATCAAAGACTTTTCTACACCCGCATTCCATATATGCCACAAAATAAAGCCAAACCATTTCAAGATTTTATCATAACTCATTTGTGTATTACCTGATAAAGACGCAGATAACCAATCATAAAACACAACATTTGTGATAACAGTTGGAAAACTACTATCCATATTAGCCCCAAAACAGATCTGAAAAAGTACAATCAAAAGAGATGTTGCATATTTTCAATGCTACTTTCACGGGGGACACATAGGATTAATACCTATTATTATGTCTAGCTAATTTGTCGCCCAAGGGTAGTCAGCCTTGCGTACACCTCCAAATAAAATATAAACTTTATTAGGCGGTTTAGTTTTCCAAAATTTGTTCAAGAGATGGGGAGTATTAGTAATGCCACTCTCCCGATTCCTAGTGTTTAGAATAGCTTTATAAGCTGATTTCACAGAGAAGTTACCATTGGGATTCGTTGCCATCTAAGGCAATCGTATCCGTAGCAGGGGAATTCTAATATTCGTGATTTCATCTACAGTTTGTTTATCAAATAAAGCTTCGGAACAGAACATTCCAACATTTAGCATCATTATCAATCGAGTTGTGAAACATAATTCATGTTACCGTAGTAGTTTTGAGAGCTAACAAAGAAGGAATAGTCATGTATCCATCTGCTTTTTCCGTATACAAATGGATGACCCATCACCTACCTCCCAAACAACATACTTGTTTTATGATATCCAACCCCCCGCAAACACCATTCCAAATCCAAGAACCATTAGGCAGTCATAGCATCATTAAGTGGGTCGTTAAAGGAAAGTACTTTCCTTTCATAATCTTATACCACAGAGCATCTTGAGAATGCAACATTCTCCCAAGCAAGCTTCGCCAAGGGCCAAATTCATAATTTCATTCGCTTGATATTAAGACCTCCCAAATCTTTAGCCGAGCTACTTTTTCCATTTTATGAAGTTACCTCCTTTTTACCTTTTTTTCTTATTACCCTGCATCTCATTTGAATTGAATCCATTTTATCAAGTTAGACCTTTAGGAATAGGAAAAACAGACATATGGTGAGAAGAAAGACTACTAAGAACTGACGAGTTAACAGGTCCTACCCGAAGATTCGTAAACTTAGATTGCCAAAGAAGCTAACCTATCACCATATCTATCCATAAGAGGAGTGAAAGATTGTGTCTTGTTTTTTTGTAAAAAGTAACTTGAACTCTGAGTATTTATCATTTAAAGCTAGTTTTTTGATGTTTAAAATAATTTAAATTTCATTCTTAATATGATTAGGAACTTTTGCTAAAGGCAATACCTGATTTATGGTAGTTTATTGACTGACCTCGAGAAGTCGCTAAACGGGTCTATGATATTCACTAAGTTTCTAGCTTCCCTTTCCATTAGCTTTAGCAAACACAAGGCGCTATCACCAAAAAAAAAAGATAGAGACACCGCAGACAATGTTTATTGATTTTTATACCATGAATTTGATTACTATACTCAGTGCAGCAAGAAGAGCTCTTGAAAAGGATTCCATACAAAGGATAAATGATAAGGAGACAGAGGATCTCCTTGTCTAAGACCTCTTTCGAGGTGTGAAAACATCTCCCTGGAGCTCCATTAGCAAAATAGAGGTTGAGACACTACTAATGCATTGATAAATCATATCAGGAGGTCACCATAAAAGCCTAAATTCTTTAAAGTACTTATCAAAAAGGACCATTCTATTCACAAAAGCTTTTGACATGTCCGGTTCTTAATACCATCCAACCTTTTTTGCTTTAATCCTTTTCATAGAATCAACTAATTCATGGGCAATTACAATATTGTCTGTGATGCATCTACCGACACAAAAGCGCTTTGGTTAGGAGTAATGGTTTTTTCTAAAGTAATTTTAATTTAGAAGCAAAAGTTTAGAAATAACCTCAGAGGTGTTCCAGAGAAATGGGCCTAAAGTCCACAGCGATTTTAGAAATGCCTATTTTTGGAATCAAAGAAATGAAATTGTGGTTCATTTGTTTCAAAATATGTTTAGAATGAAAAAAGACTGGACCATCCTAGTAAGGTCTCGCAATGTGTTGTCCCACATAGTTTGGTAAAACCCCTGGAGGAAACCCATCTCGACCAGAGAGGTCCATGGTTTCATGTCAAAAACTACTTTCTTAATTTCTTCTATAGTTGGGATATTTGAGCGCAGCATTATCATCATCGTTGATGCAAGGTAGAATGAAGTCATGATAGGAATTAGCACAAGGGGAGAAGAAGTTCTACTCATATTAAAGAAATGAGATTTCAATTCATTTGCTATGTCACTTATCGCTGAGCCAAATACCTAATTCATTCCGAATAGAGTCTATTTGGGTTCTCTTTCTCCTAAAGTTTGCCTTGTGGTGGAAATAGGCGATATTCAATGCACCTAATTTAAGCTCATCATTCTTACCTCTTTCGCTTCCAAAAGAATCGGCTTCCACATCATACCTCGCAATTAAGCTTATTCGCAATCTAACAACATCGTAATCAGGAGGGTTAGTGTTAATAAAAACAAAACCTCAAGTTGGGATTTGATCTTACTAATCTCAGAGAAACGACGCCAAGTGCATATAATTCCGATTCCTAAGAATCTGTTTAGTGAAAAGAAGTTTTAGAAAATTTAAAAGCATTTGAACCTTGAACATTAGTACCTCAATTATTAGCAATCGGCTCTTTACAAGAAGGATCTCTAAACCACATTTTGTTTACTCTAAAAGGTTTACGTGTCTTAGAGTCCATTCTATTAGTAGAGAGTAAAACAAGGCAATGATCACTAGCTAAAGGTATTGAATGATAATGAATCTCAACGAAGGAAATTTACAAAGCCGATTAATATCAAAGAATCGCCCTATCCAATCTCTCTAAAATGAGTTCATGACCTTGCCTTTGTTTGTCCAAGTAAATGGATTTCCTATAAATTGAATATCATTCAAATCATTGCAATATAACAAATCATTAAAGTAATCAAGTTGAATTCGACTTATTAAATTACCTCCCATTTTTTCTTCGCTTAAGAATAAAATTTAGATCGCCAATTACAATCCAAGGTGATTAAGTTAGTTAGCAATACATTGCATAAAATCCCATTGAGTTTTTCTAATGAGATCATCTAAGGCTCCATAAATGAAGCTTACTAGAGAGTAATCTGTTCTAGCATCAAGCCTAAATTTTACATTGGATAATATTCAATTTGGACTCAATAATATTAATGTCAATACCATCTTTCCACAAAAGACAAAGACCTTAACTACCAATTGGATTAACTGACGATTATTAGGAAAATTCAAGGGATTAATGTATTGAATCATCTTCCTAGTTGTATTTTTTGTTTCAATTAGGAAAATGATATCAGGTCATTAGATCTAATCAAATCTTAGGAGATGTTGTCTAGTATCTTTGTTACCAAAGCCACACACATTCCATGACAATATTTTCATGTTATGAGGTAGAAACAAAAATCAGTGCAATAATTTTAATGGGAGCGGGAAAAATGTAAATATATCTTGTGAAGACAAGTGAAAATACTTTTAAACAGGTGAAAAGACAGGGAAGGGACTAATAAATACCGATTCCCTCCATTTGCTCCTAACATTGCTCAATCTCAAAAACTTGTTCTTTATCCTTGGTGATTATTGTTTCAAAAGTGTGGATTCATAAGTTGATCAACATCATGAATGGAAGAGTTAGCATCGTTGTACCCTCACTTCTCTGTCTTTTCCAAGTCTAGGTTCAGAATCCACTTCAAGGTTACCTTGTTATAACTAAGTTCTTTAATCAGAAGACCATCTTTTGGGGGAATGAAAGGAGTATGTTTCATCATCTTCTTCTTTATTCATACTTGAGCTAGGCACAGGATTTGCTGTGAAAGTTTTTCTTACCCAATCTAAGATTACCAAACTTCAATGGTTCATTGTGCATCTCTTCTAACTTAGCTTTCATATCTTCACAATCATTATTTGAGTGTTTAAGGATATAACACTCTTTGCAGATCTTATGAGGCTGCCTTTCATAGTAAAAGCGTATCCACCTTGTTGATCCAGCTGCTATCACTGCCAAGGCTCCTCTACGCAATGGAGTAGACAGATTGATCTTGACGCAAACCTTGAAAACTTCTCCATTAGGTGGAAGACCAATCTTTGGTTCTATGGCTCTAACTTCTCCCACTACTTCCCCCATATCTTTAACTGCTTTTTGGTTCATGTGTTCCGGCAGCAAATGTTTCAGTTGGATCCAAAATTCTTGAGTATCCCAATCCAAACTCTTTGTAGATTATTGATGGACAATATTCATGCAAAGACCACGAAGAAAACCTTCTATGCTCCATGGTCTACAAATAAACACCTTGTTCATCGTATCCCAATCTTTGAAAGTGAAAATCATAACATTTGGATCCACTTCAAATAACTTCACTTCTTCTTCTGGAATGAAACCCCAGATAAATTTGATATTCTTCTCCACTTTTTTATCATTCATTTTCTCTTCAGTAATTATTTTCCCAATGAGTGAGAATTCCATTTCATCTTCTTCTTCATCTTCAATATTGATATTTTGTTCCCTTGGAATTAATCCAGTACTCTCTTGAAATTTTTCCAGATTAGTATCTTTCAGCCTATCAGAAAGTTTTGAAACATCCTTTCCAACAGACTTGTTTTTGCTAGTGCTTTGGTTTTCCATGAGAGAAATCAACTTGATTCTTTGATAATATGGAATTATTGAATTTTCCAGTCTGCTTTGGACTTTATAAACAGTTGAATTAGGGTTAGGGTTTTTGTGAGGAATGGGTAATTGAGCTTTCCTAATACAGAAAGTATATGAGGATTTTTCTGCTAGAATATCTGCATTGGTTAATGATGTAATTGATATTGACAAAGTCAATAAGAGAGAAAAAAGGTAACTAATTCTGAAGCATTTTTTTGAATTTTTGGAATTTGAATTAGCTTCTGAACGGAGAAACTTATCTTTGTAATTAGTGACCGCTGTCATGAAACACTGAGTAGCCCAAACCGAGTCTAAAATCTTCCATTCAATCCAGATCAACTGAAAACGCAAACGCTTTGATTTTTGATTTAGCAAACGCAATTGTTCCCGTGCTTCAACAAGCAATACACCAATAACTGCAAACGCAATAACCACCAAGATTTTGTATGCAAACGCCATGATTGATTGAACAATACTGTAAAAACAAGGAGAGACAAGAGGATTAGTTAGCCATAAAGATGTGGAAGAAAAAATTCCTTAAAAAGGTTAACTCAACTCAAAATTAAACTACTTTTTGATTCTGTGATTTTGAATAGTAAGCATAAAATTTTTAAAAGAAATTTAACAACAGACTATTGAAGAACTCGAATTTCTAATAGGGTTTAGTAGAAATGAATTCTGATGATTTCTTATTTTTTCTTCATCGATTTGGGGAAGTTTTCTCTCTCCTCTAAGATTGTGAGAAAATTAGACCTTCGATTGAGCTGATACGAATTCTACATTTTGGGATGACACTCCAAATAACACTTTCCTGAACTCTTGGCTTTCTGCCCATTACTCTTCTTTTTCAACTACAGCCGTTTCTATTTTCCCAACCATTATTACTCTTTTCACTCATCTTCAGCCGTTTCACTAGAGGCGTTACTCTTTAAGCATCAATGTCAAATTAAATACTCTTTATGAAGAAAAAAAAGTTTGATGATCAGTTTCTCATTGCTTCTCCTGCTTCAAATCGATCTGTTTCATTCTTGCGAGAACCGATCTTCATTCTTTTCCCTCACCTCACCTTTTCGTAATCTCAGAATACAGTCGCTCTCCGACTGTGAGAGCATTTTCTAGAGCAGAAATGACAATCTCAGTATGTTCATTCAACTCATTTGCTAGGATTTCAATTTAGGGTTACTATGTTGACCTCTACTTTTTAATTGTTAATTAGGCGATTTTAATTTGTGATTTAGGGCTATTCAGTAATGAAATTTTGTTGTTCTGATTGGATGAATAATGTTTCGTTGCAGGTTGTGGTTTCTTGACTAATGGTTGCATTAGGTACTCCACCAAGAAGTTTCTTTAGTT
Source organism: Papaver armeniacum (assembly GCA_023531295.1). Taxonomy (NCBI): domain Eukaryota; kingdom Viridiplantae; phylum Streptophyta; class Magnoliopsida; order Ranunculales; family Papaveraceae; genus Papaver; species Papaver armeniacum. The sequence continues at coordinate 7,790 of JAJJWW010005054.1, forward strand.
ATTGTGACGTCCACCTAGAGACGGTGTGTTCTTTCTACGTAAGCCAATTAGTTTTTCTTCAAATCAAGTATGCATATCAGAACATTGGTATGCTAATTTATATAGCGTCTTAACAGGTTGAAGATAACAATGATACACAAGCATCAAAGAAGATTATTGAACTGACCAAAGGTAATAAAAATTCTTATTGCATACTTGCTGTTTCATAAAATGTTTTAGAGTTTTTTATTTCATTTTCAAGTTAATGAGTCAACAACCTGGATAGTAAAAGTGAGGGATAATCCTTGCAATTGACTGCTACATTACTAACTGGCCTTGATGTTCTTCCTTGGATATGTAGGTGTTTATCATTCAAATGTGAAAAAGTACGGACAGATTGAGCCACTAATTTGTGTTTTCATTTTCCATTAATGAACGGGGATCTACATTTTGGTGTTACGAAGAGTGGGCTAGATGTCTCCACATATTCGTACACTCCAATCACATGCCCTATATTGCTTCCGCGCAGTACTCTTCCAGTCTTTCCCTTCAACTCCGAGCGTTTATAATTTCCTCCCATTACTATCCTCAGTCTGCTTTTCAGTTGTTTCTATTTATGTAGGAGGCGTTACTTTGAGTAATTAAGGTTACTTTTGATTTGTGAGCATGATTAAAAATGAGTTTTTTTTCGCTTTTCTTTCGGTATACCGAGGAACCTGATTTTTTCCCACAGTTTCAATCTGATCTTTCTTTTGTTATCATTGGGTTTCTCGGTCATTGTCGACAAATCAAGGTAGAAAATGCAAGAGTTGCCAATTACCCATTTCTCCATTTGAAAATATATGTTTAAGTTCTTCTTAAATTTTCTGAATTTTATTAAAATTTGCAGGGCATGAGAGTTTGATTGGAATTTTTGGATCTCCCACAACAGGTAAGTATCTATTAATTGCAGTTAGTTTACCATCTCAAATTAGTGTCGAGTAGAGGTTTGATTCCCTCTCAAATGCTTCCCAACGGATTATGTAAACAAATGAACATGAACTCCATCTTTGGAGTTCAATTTCTTTATGAGGTTTTCTCTTGCATGCATGGCAGTGTTCTAAAAGATATTATGATTAAACCCATTTTATTTGATCCCAACATAGTTGCATAAAGATTGCCATTGATGTCTGACAAATGAAAGATTGTAATGTGCAACTGGCAGGTGTAAGAACCTTTTGAGGAAATGGCCTTCGTATGTTATCCCGTGGGACTTTTGGAGGGAGAGAAATGCAAGAACCTTTTGAGGAAAAAAAAAAAAAGAAGAAAACTGGTGATTTAATCCTAGAGGTGAATGCTCTTTTATATTGTGGGATTTGCCCTTAGAATCATTTAAATCCATCCCTGTTAGCAGCATTTTCTTTCATTTGTTCAGTCCTGACTTGAATCGAAAATGATATGACGAAAAACTGTGATTTTGATAGTTCACTAAAGGAAATGTACAATGGGATATTTTTGACATGACATGGCTGTAAGTTTCACAAAGGTAATTCAATTCAGCTTACATTAAAAAAAGTTCAGAATCTTTTAGTTGCAATTCACGTCAATAGTGACCCCCAGTTTCGTTTCGCAAAATATGTATGTTCCTCCTAATTTATTTAGTTTAAACTTGGTAATTCTGCTTTGCCCCCAATACTGTTGCTTTACATAATTTTTAGAAATTCTATATATAGAATAGTTTTGACTGAATTTGGGAAAACTGAAATTGTCTAGCTATCAACAGGCATACTGAACGCAAATTAATGGCAATGTAAGCTTCACAAGGTAATTCAATATTTCAATTCGGTTTGGTTTTCTTCTTCTTAGTTAACATTTTCGAATTCTTTTTTTAAGTTGTGGGTTCCATTGTTCTTTTTAGTGTTAAATCGGTAAGAGAATGTTCTTTGTGGTCGATATTCTAGATTTGCGATTGCACATCCTTATGGATTTTGATATCCCTACAAAGACATCAATGGTAAGCTTTCATTTTTCCAGCTCAATCTGTCATATCGGCTGAACAGAAAATCCTGCGACATAGTTCACATTATTTTTGAAGCCAAGGTATGGGCTATAATTTACTCTAGCTCTTGAAAAGTTCAAGCTTTTGATATAAATTGATTAACTCATTTCATCATTAGGAATACTATGTTAGAACCGAGTTATATTGGGCACCATTTAAATTGAATCTAATTTGGATCTCAGTATTGCATCAGATTTAAAAGAAAAGTAAATATTCCTTTTGCTAATTAGTTATTGGCCTGTTTTTCTTTTGGCAGGTCTAACGGTAAAAATAAAGGAGTGATTGGTCTAATTTGAACCACAACGGTACCAAAATGATGTTATCATTTGCATTTTGGAGAACTAATGAGTCCGAAATGAAGGAGTTTCATTAACTAATGCGTCAGATACATCTCCCCGTCTTTGAAAAAACACTTATTGTTATGGAGATATAGGATGGGAGATGGACCTACATTAATTTGTGAAGTGGTTCTAGAATAGTTTTTCAAGGAATACTAAGAATGTCTTTCAGGGCACAAGTTGTAAGAAAAATAAGTCTACACTAAAAGGTTACGAAGTTTTGGTGTGGTATTTAAATGTATTTCCATCTTTGCTTATAGTTTAGCTATTTCTATACTGCAGGTTCCAAGTAGATTTGAACGTAGGAGATATTATATGAATTACTCATATGAAAGTCTGCAGAATAATTGTTTTGTGGTATTGATGTGGAGATTGGTTCGTATTTATTTTAAAATGAAAGTTGTTTTAGGTTGGGCTGTTGACATGATTTGGTGGAGCGGTATGGTCATTATGGCATAATTACATTTTGAATTTTCGTACATTGGCAACAGTTGTTTTGTGGTTAGTATAAGATGTCTCTGTAATGATTTTATTTTAAAAAAATTTAGGATCTGAATCTTGGCTATGGTGTTTCAAAATTATAAATTACTTTCCATAGTTCTAGAATGCGTTACCTCATCAAAACTAACAGCAGTTGGATGACAGTTAGGGAGGTTTGTCTAAACCATGCGTCCTGAGTGTATTTGGATGGTAATAAACCTATGTTAAGTTGATTCTTCTATGGGGTTTATTTACAAATGGCGAGGACGGGTACCAAGAGTGGGGGGCACAATGGCAATAGGTGGACAACAGGTGCATCTCCCCTTGATGACTGCATATGTAGATGTCGCTTTTTGTTGATCCGAATTCTGCTTGATTTCTCTGGTGAAGCTATCCGGATTCTGTTTGATTTCACTTTTCTTGAGATCCGCATTAAATGGGTTTTGGTTGAGTTTTTAGGACGGTGAATGGATTTTGTGTCCATAGCAAACGGTTGGTTCAGAATTGGAAGTATATTGATCTGTTTGATACTTCATCATTTACAATTTACACGCATTTTGATTTATGTGTTATACACATTTGTTCATATGTTCATCGTCTACGGATAATGGCCCAAAATTAAATTTACATTCGCATCGTATTAAAATAAGAACCTCCCGGTATCATTTTCAAAAATATTAAACACAAAATATGACGTAATTCCTACACATGATAAACCTAACGACACATTCCATGGAGAATATTTATGATCCCTCTAAGTACGGGGGCTAGCAATTCATTTATTTTCCTAGACATCTCAAAGGAAATGAAAACTCCGAAGTCGATTTTTTTTATCGATCCTGGGTGAGCCGAAAACACTTAAAAGTACTTATAGTCGAAGATCAAAACTCACATGCTATTTATCAAAACAAAACAAAACAAAACAAAACATGCCCATGTCTAGAATACTCAAAGCTATAACTTGACATCTCATGCTAATTCACACTGAATTTGTTACAAAAGTTAGATCATCTATGATGCATCAGTTGAACCCCAATATAAAAAAAATAAATAAGACTAAACCAACAATTGACCATAACATAAACAACCAAAACCCGTGCCGTAAATACCCTAGTTGAATGATGAAGTAAAATAGTAAGGAGTTTGATTATGAAAGATTGACTTCTCCACGGAAATTTGGAATGTTGTTTCTCATGCAATTCGTTGGTCTATAATGGCGAGAGCATATTCACTGGGCTCTCATAATAATAAAAAAGAAAAAGAAATCGATAAAAGCACTCTTATAACATCAAAGCCCAACATACTTCGTTTGGGAAGGAAATAAAAACTTCTGGAAAACATGGTTTGTGATATCTGCTGGTACAGGCTCGTACCTTTCATATCGTATCTTTATTTGTTGACACTAATCCAAGATCCTCGGTTTATTTGTAGGGAAAATTAGGCTAAGGCCCAACCCATGGATAACCCATAATATGAGGCCCCTAGTTAAAAGAAGTTTAAATCTAGGCCCCTAGTTATTAAAAGACATCCATACCTTTGTTTATTTTCAAGCCCCAAATTAAATAAAATTTAAATTTAAGCCCAAAATATTAGAATATAGTAAACATGATGTCACGTCCATCTTTAACGACCGCCACCATCACCACCTCAAACCACCTCCGACGAAACCAGCCACCAACAACCACCTCCGCCTTGGCCGACCACCACCGCCGAAAACCACCACCAACCACCACCTCCAGGCACTACCGCCACCACCAACCACCTCCAGCTGGGTGACCAAAAAGGCAAATGAAACCACCACCGTGGGAAACCTCCACCAACCACCACCTCAGTCGTAGCGGCCACCACCGCGACCACCGCCTCCATGATAATATATGGATGTGTAATACGGAAGTTACACACGCAACGAGCATGTGCATCCGGAAGTTACACATGGGTATGGCATGAAAGGGTTACACATGTGTATGACATGTAAGTGTGTGAAGTTACACATGCATATAACATGTGTAACCAAAGATTACATCCATATGGCATGTGTAATGAGAAGTTACATCAAAAAAATAGACATAAAAGAGTAAACATAAAAAAAATACATGTATTACACTTTAAGATTTATTTACAATAATTTCTTAGCATGTGTAACTAAAAGTTACACCATGTCATCTAGTAATCGGGAGTTACATATGCATCTATCTAGTGTATTGAAAATTTACACAACACAATGCACACTTTCAACAACATTTATCCTAATAAATTACATCGTTCTCTACCAAGATCAATTCGACAAATCCATGCAATAGCAACATACATTGGCAACTCTGCTTTTGTTATCTAACATGCATCTAGCATGCAATATTGAGTTCTCGAGACTCTAGACATAACTTACCACATATCAATTTATCCAAGACCCATGTCCTGAATCGCAACCAACACCAATCGAGTACAAATCCAAAGACTAAACAACTTCATTTCCTTTATTCCATTACCAACTTTGTATTAAGCGAAGTTGCACCAAAGTACATGTAATGTTAACTCCTAACATACATCTACACGAGCATCATTAACTCAAATCATTACGATTCTTCAACTAAGTAAGCATACATGAGTTGTTCCCATTCATCCAACAAGAATAGAAGAATCAAGTAGTACACCACCTACAAGACCAACATCCAACAAGAATCTATGGTAGAGTGCACCACCTACAAGACCAACATCCAACAAGAATACAAGAATCATCTAGGACACATAAATATAACCACTATAACGAGATAAAAGTTTCATAGGTTACATATGCATATCCCATCAAATTAGCATGTGTAACTATAAGTTACACATCTAATTTGCATGTGTAACTAGTAAATACATTCATTTAGGTTGTGTACCTAGAAGTTACACATTTAATTAGCATGTGTAACTAATAGTTACATCCATATTTGCCAATGCTAGTTAAACGTGCAAATTTGTCATGCATATGGCTTGTGTAATGTGCGGTTAAACGGATGTATGAGTTAAGTGAAACCATTCCGGACCTATATCCATATCTTACCTTTCGAGAAAAGCAATTGTGACATAAAATACATTTACCTTCGCTAGCGAGTCACTCTATGTGGATGCAAGTCACGGATCAAGTGTTTGGAATATCTGATCGATGATCCATGAAGCCAACAACACCAACAACCTACAAAAGAGAAAAAAAAAAAAGTCAAAAGCAAACTCAAATTATCAAGCAACTATGTCAAGTTACTAATTCGGCCCGAAGTATTCTCTTCCTGGTAGTTCGGGTAGTTGATTACTTTATAGGTAGAAAGGTGCGAAGTCTACATGTACCGAGTTTATCAACGTCCTTGGGCGGCCTTGGTCATTAGTTTCTTTTCTTACCAGAATGCAAAATACATGTGTAATCGTGGTTACACACATATTAGCATGTAACTAGCCACATATTACACATCTAATATGCATCAGAACTCTGCGATACCACATACAATCGATACAATACTTCATCATCTTAAATTTTGACTAATTAACATCGTGCATAATTAAACCATTTCACTTCTTGAAAATTGGCATATATGCAAACTAGTAAACCGATTTACCCATCATTTTGACTTCGAACTATCACACATCGATTGGCATGTGTAAATAGAAGTTACACATTTAATTTGCATGTGTAAGTAGCAATTACACACCCAATTATATTGTTACATATGGCTTATTTCGCCTTCCTTGTCATATGGTTTCATAGTTAAACAAGCATTTATAGGTATAATGGCAGCTAAATCTCTCCGTTTAACTAAAATATGGCTTTTTGAAATCGAATCTTAATTGTAGCTAAACTCGAAATCAACTAATTGCCTATGGCGACTGTCACCACCACTATAATAAACGATTATCATGCATATGACATGACTTTATATCCAATCCAATTAGCATGTGTATCTATAAGTTACACATCTAATTATCGTGTAACTAGTAGCTACACATCTAATTAGCATGTGTATATATAAGTTACACATCTAATTAGCACATGTAACTAGTAGTTACAAGTCCATTTATCTTGCCAAGTTATAACACTCCGCAAATATGATCAAATCATGAACTGCGATAATAAACGATAATGTATGTTGATCTATAAAACAAATCCTGAGACATATCGCAGTAACGATACATGGCATGACTATGCATTAAGATTTAGATACACCAGTTGGCCTCCAGCAATAAGCAATACAGGTTCTATACAGAACTCAAGATACTTTCAGCCCGGCCACAAGAATATAGTTACCATCTTTCAGAGCTGAAATCAAACTCAAACGTATTATATTCCAAACTCTCTCATATTTCTTTTGTTATGATCTCAAACAAAATAAACAAACTTTTCATTCCGGCATTGTATTAAGATCAACACCAATACTAAGCACTCAAGCAACTCTGCTATCTTTTTGCTTATGTGCCTAAGCTACTCACAAAGAAAAACTTCAAAAGAATTTGAAGTGCATTGAAGAATTGACTCATGATTTGCTTCTTTAGCTAGATCATCATCCAAACCGAATGATGGTCCTTTAATGAGAACAAAGTGGCCATAAAGAAACCGCCAACCAATGTTATCTAGTCATTACAATATGCATGATATACCTTTTCATAAGAACATGCAATATATAGAACATAAACTTTATACTCATGGATGTGTAACTAGAAGTTACACATCCTGCAAGTTACTGCTAGATCATCATCCAAACCGAATGATGGTCTTTCATCGAAAAAAAGTGGCCATAAAGCAAGCACAACCAATGTTATCTAGTCATTCCAATATGCATGATATACCTTTTCATAAGAACACGAAATATATAGAACATAAACTTTATATCCAGGATGTGTAACTATGATTACATCCTGGTGGTTCGAATAACTAGCATTTAGACATCCATATGCCAACATATATGCATGATATACCTTTTCATAACTAGCAGTTGCACATCCTGCTTGTTCAGATAACTAGCAGTTAGACATCCAGTAGCATTTACCTTTTTTATGCATCCCTTGACCTACACAAAACGTTAGTGTAAGCCAACAATTAACGCAAAATGGATACATAATCACCTAAAACTCGAATGGACATGACAATCACATTCTTTGAGAAACTCAATCACAATGAAATATTAATCAAATTCTTTGTAATTGCTCACCAACACCAACAAAAAACTAAACATGGTTCATCCTCTTTCTTCTCATATTCTCCTTCAATTTTATCCACTTACTATTCAACCTCCCATCAATTATCACCACCACCATTAATCAACCCTAATAAAATCAAATTGAAATGTAAAAACAACAAATCAAACCTAAAACAACAACAAATAACAACATCAACAATAACAAACAAAATCTTGCAGATTCAATTTACTTATTTCTTCACCACTCATACTACTACAACTCCAAAGACCACCACCACTCAAAATCCTTCACCTCAACTAAATTGCTACCACCATTTCATGTAATCTATCATGTATAAATGAAAATCAAAAACTAAAAGTGAATAAAATTCAAATCAAATCTATGGGTAATAGAGAGGATGATTCACTGATATCGAATCTCAAATCAGTTAGTAGATCGAAGATAGAAATAGAGGTATATAATGATTTTGACGATGAATGCATCGTAAATTTTTGTTCAATTTTTTTCAAAAACTCTACATCAAAACAACGAGTAAGTAGATGATTGTGAATCTAAGCTCGATTTCGATTGAATAAGTCAATTGAAAAGCATCTCAAGATTTAGGTTTTGAAATACTTTTCTCAAAATTTGAATCCAAAATAAATCAACTAAAATCTCTAAACCGAAGCATCATCACAAAGAGAAGAGGATACTTTACCGTATAATTTCTTGTTGATGAATCCGAGTTGAATCGCAGATTAGTTGATTGAAATCTTCTCCTGATTCGTTTTATTCTACTTGCTAAATCATACAATGAAAACTAGAAGAAACGTTGAATTAAACATCATCAGCAAATATCGATGGAGCGAGAATCATTTTCTTGCTCTCTGCAACTTTCTTTCGGTATGATAAAAAAACCCTAATTTTCTTCAGAGCAGAGACGTGAGAGAAAGTGAAAATGAAAATGAATCTGGAAATGAAATCTATAGCCTATTTCATTAGGTATATATAGTAAAGGGCATATTTGGTATTACGTATTTTCCCCAAACCCTAAACTTTATTACCAAGCCCTGAAATCTAAAGTTTTGGGCCTAAAAATATTAAAAAGTGAAAGTATGGAGTTGATAGGGAGGATCCATTTAGTGGGCTTCTATATTGAACCCATATAGTAGGGGTTCTAGTATTTTTCACTTATTTGTATCCTCGGGTATTCGATAGGTATCTGTGGATACGTCCTGTATCTTTATCGTATCGATCATAATCATGATACGTAAGGATACCTAAATCGATACCGATAGAGAATAGAATGATATATAAACTCTAAGACATATTCAAATTTTTATTCCAACTAAAAAAATGGATGTTATCATCAAAAACACGAGGAACCGGAAATGGGAAAATTTCTTATGGCGCCTCTATTAATATTTCGCTCTTGTGTGTTTCAGTATACATTGAAAAGAAAAAAACATTTGTCTTACTGGAAGGTGAGAAATATTTAATGGAAATTCATCTAGTTTGTAAGCATATCCTCTCGAACAGGTATATTGGCCAGGAGAACAAAGTCAACCATCTACCAGTTATTCAAAGTTTGGAAAAGAAAATAACGAAATTTAATATATTTTCACATTGTTGTTATGAGAAGTGGAGACACTGAAATATGTTTAGTCATATTTAATATAATAATTTGTTTGAATTATAATAATATTTTTTGGGCTTGACGATTCAATAAACTTTATTTAATTATACTTGAAAGCATATTT